>SNVD02006713.1:0-26544 GCA_013180625.2 Boswellia sacra | reverse complement strand
TGGCCATGCAGGGTTCTATCATAGATTCATCAAAGATTTCTCGAAGATAGCATTGCCCCTATGCAGATTATTACAGAATGATGTGGCCTTTGAATTTGATGAGAAATGCAAAGAGGCATTCGAGAAACTGAAGGAACTCTTGACTTCAGCTCCAATAAACCAATCTCCAAATTGGAATCATCCATTCGAGATCATGTGTGATGCGAGTGATTACGCTGTGGGTGCCGTTTTGGGTCAAGGAATTGGCAGAATTCCACATGCCATTTATTACGCATCTCGGACTTTAAATGATGCTCAACTTAATTATTCTACCATTGAGAAAGAGCTGCTAGCGGTTATTTTTGCTTTAGAAAAGTTTCGATCTTATTTGATTGGTACTAAAGTAACCGTTTATTCTGATCATGCAGCTTTGAGGTACTTGCTCACAAAGAAAGATGCAAAACCAAGGCTTATCAGGTGGATACTCCTTTTACAGGAATTTGACTTGGAGATCAAAGATAAGAAGGGAAGTGAAAACTTAGTTGCAGACCATCTCAGTCGCATTGTCCATGACGAGGATGTACTGCAATTACAAGAAAGCTTTCCGGATGAACAATTGCTGTCTCTACATGTAGCAGCCCCTTGGTATGCAGATATTGTTAATTACTTAGTTACCAAGAAGCTACCACATGACTTGACTCGAGATCAAAGAGACAAGATCAAAAACATTGCCAAATATTACATATGGGATGATCCATACTTATGGAAGCATTGTTCTGATCAAGTGATAAGAAGGTGTGTTTCTCAATCTGAATTTAATTCAATTTTGACCTTCTGTCATTCTTATGCATGTGGCGGTCACTTCGGACCAAAAAGAACAGCCCTGAAAGTTCTTGATTGTGGATTCTACTGGCCATCATTGTTCAAAGATGCATTTCTATTTTGCAAAGCTTGTGACCGTTGTCAAAGGACAGGTAATTTAAGTGCCAAAAATCAAATGCCACAAACCCCTATACTGATTGTCGAGAGTTTTGATGTGTGGGGTATTGATTTCATGGGTCCTTTTCCTTCATCATTTGGTAATGTTTACATTATACTGCTGTGGATTATGTTTCTAAATGGGTAGAAGCAAAAGCTACGAGAACTAATGATTCTAAAGTTGTTGTAGATTTTGTGAAATCTAATATTTTTGCGAGATTTGGAACACCAAGAGCCATAATTAGCGATAGAGGGACACACTTCTGTAATAGATCATTTGAAGCCTTGCTCAAAAAATACAACATCACTCACAAGGTGTCTACTGCATATCATCCACAAACTAGTGGTCAAGTTGAAGTTTCAAATCGAGAAGTCAGGTCCATTCTCGAGAAGACAGTGAATCCGAACCAAAAAGATTGGCGCCTACGATTGAATGATGCACTTTGGGCATACCGGACTGCTTACAAGACACCTATTGGTATGTCTCCGTACAGGTTAGTCTATGGTAAGAACATGGCACACCTCCATGGAGCCGAAAATAAAGCATGAGTGGGCAGTAAAGCTTGAACATGGATATGATGCTGCTGGAGAACAAAGGAAGGCTTCAACTGCAAGAATTGGAAGAACTAGAAATGATGCCTATGAGAAGGTCCAGAAATTACAAGGAGAAAAAACTAAGGCATTTCATGATAAAATGATCTCCAGGAAGAATTTTGAAGTGGGACAGAAAGTTCTTTTATTCATTCCCGCCTCAAGTTATTTCCAGGTAAATTACGATCTCGATGGGTTGGACCTTTCGTTATTACTGATGTCTTTCCTCATGGTGCAGTGAAAATCAAGAGCTTAAAAACGGACAAAGTATTCAAGGGGAATGGGCACAGGTTGAAGCCTTACTATGAGAATTCAGTGATGTAGGACATCGATGAGGTACCTCTCTACGAGCCAACTTATCTTGATGGGTGAGGACAGATAACGTCAGGCTGCGGACGTTAAACCAAGCGCTTATTGGGAGGCAACCCAATGTTTTTGAAATATAAATAAAAAGAGACAAAGAAAAGAAGGTAGTATTGATCAATTTTTGTGTTTCGAGGAGATTCCTCTCATGGGCTATTATAATTGATCAGGTTTTATCTCTCTTTGCCATTTGTCTCATTTGCTTTGTTGTTTGTTTTTGACTTTCATTTGCTCTTGTGTTTTTATTTCTTTTATGTGTCTCTATTTTCTTTTCTTTTCTTTTCTTTTCTTGTGTTTAATTTGATTATTCCGTGCTTCGAGTTCAGTTGTGCAACAGCTTGAGGAAACATTCAAACGGGAGTTGAAGCCATTGTTCGAAGGTTTGAAACGTGCATATCTGGGAGAAGAACAAACTCAATCGCATTATCGGTAATATCTCTCCTTTTCTTCTCTTCAATGGATGCTGATATCTTTCTATCGAACCTTCGTAAATATTTCCCTTCACTTCCTCAAAATGCTGTGTTTAAAATTTATAAAGTACGGATGACTAGACTTTGGGCATTGATGCTCCTAAATGTGCCTGCTGATATCCGATGGCTTATCGAAGCCAAGGTGAGATGGTCCGGTGAGCCGGACATTAATCTCGCAAAATACATGCCTGGTCTAGGAAAGAGCTACTACGCCAAGAGGCGAAGAGCGAAAAGGTTACAAGTATGTTATAAATGTGCTAGATGAATTGTAACCAGACTTGTCGTTCATTAGGTTTTGCGTCCAGGAATAGAGAAGATAAACTTTCATTTATTAAGAATGGTTTGAGTAATGAGTCGCTGGATAATGTTTTGTTAACTCTCGAGTCACATTCTTGTGGACTTGTTCAGCGTGAATTGCTTAATCTATGGACACAATTTCGTGATGAATTGCAGTGTTATAGTCTAGGGAATCTGACTAAAAACGACCCTGTTTGCCAGTTTATAAGAAAACTGGATGGGAAGCAAATCCCCGACTCATAGAAGGCGTTTCAGCCGTTACTGGACGTAAAACCAGAGGAAGATGTGAGCCACAATCACAACTACTTGTATATTTGAATGTGTGTTGTTGTTGTAGACTTTTTTTTCTTGTTTCGTTTGATCTGATTATCATTGTTGTTTTTGTGTTGTTGTTGTTTGTTGATTTTGTTTGTTTTAATTTCAAGTTTTCTTTTTGACAAACCAGATGACTACCCCATGATATAAGCACACGTGGAAGACAAGTGTGGAGGTTTTGTCAACTCCACCGAAAGTATATCTTTACTTTTCATGCTTCACGTGGGAGACAAGTGTGGCGGTTTTTTTCAAACCCCAACGAAAGTTTATCTCCATTTTTCATGCACACGTGGGCGACAAGTGTGGAGGTTTTTGTCAAACCCCACCGAAAACATATCCATTTTTTCAAATCTCGGGGCGATAAATCTGCATCGAGCAACCCCCACCGAAATTATGTCCCCATGTGTCAAATTTGAGAGTTTTACGTGTGTATATATCCATGTTGCATATTTTGAAATGTCATTTCATAACCTGTCTTGCACTTGAATCGCATAATACCTAACGTGCATCATTGTCTTACACAAGTTTAGAGCACTTTTAGAAATGGAGAAAACAACAATTCGGCGATTCCAAAATATATGCGTATTTTGTGGATCGCAATTTGGTAAAGATGGAGAGTTTACAACAGCAGCTCTTGATCTTGGTAGGACATTAGCTGCGAGGGGTTTTCATTTGATTTATGGAGGGGGTAGTCTTGGGTTAATGGGGTGTGTGTCGACAGCTGCATCCTTAGGAGGAAGCAAAGTTCTCGGCATTATCCCTAAACCATTAGCTATGCGAGATATCGTAGGCAACACAATCGGGGAAGAGTTACAAGTCTCTAGCATGCATGAGCGTATTGCACATATGATTGGTAAGTCCGATGCATTTATAGCTTTACCCGGTGGTTATGGCACATTAGAGGAGATATTTCAAATCACCTCTTGGGCACAGCTAAACATCCATAAAAACCCATTGGTTTGTTAAATGTCAATAACTTTTTTGATGGTTTGTTGTCTTTTCTTGATCAAGCTGTAGAAAAAAATTTTATCTCACCATCAGCGAGGCAAATCCTTGTTACAGCTTCAACGGCAGGGGAGTTAATTGACAAACTACAAGAATTAGTCTATTCGCCTGATCCAACAATAGCTCGGATTGATTGGTTTGGAGAAGGCAATAAGAGGCGTAAACTGGATTTAACACTCCATCTGTAATCTATATTTGCTGGTTTGCTTTGTTTTGTTTGCTTTCTTTTTATTGTGTTTATTTGAAGTTTTTCATGTTATTTATTTTGAGATTTTTCAGGTTGTTTCTTTCCTCCCAGGTAATATTTTCTAATCTTGGTTTTTAGAGTGGTGGCTTAAAAGTTTAAGTCCTCTTGAAACGCATTATCGATCTCTTTAATCTATAATGGCTGAATAAGGAGGCTAACTTCTAAACTTTTTAGACCCATTCTAACTATCTTGTTTTTTTTTTGCTGACTTGTTGAACTTTGTTATTTTATGAGTGAGTTTAGTTTTGCGTAATTTAGAGTTGTTATGTGTTTTTCTCTTTATCAGTTTCGATTCAAAAAAACAATTGTGGAAAAACCTGAGAATGGCAGAATATGGGGTTTTCTTAACTCTTGAAACGCATTCTCTTTAAATAAATCTGTAGTTTATTTATTTTATGTTGTTTGAAGTGTCTTGTTTCTTGTTTTTGTTCTTTCATAATAAAGGTATATAGGCTGGAAACCTTAAGTCTGCGGACTACTGGTCCTAAGGATTGTTGAAATATACAATCTTGACCAGGTGTAACAACGCCACGTACCTCTTTTCTTGCATTTTGTGGGTCAATGATAAGGCAATGATTGAATTAAGAATAACTCTTGGAAAATGATAAATGATGCATGGATCTGTGTGCTTGAAATGTTTATTGGTTTTCGCTTTGCTTTTGATTCCTTGCGCAACATTGAGCACTAAGCTATTATCACTGAGTATTTGTTCACTTAGAGAAAGTTTATGTAATTTAAATGTTTCTTCAGATTTCAATGAATTCTAGAAATTGTTTGTTGGTCACTCGAGGCGAAATCCTAGACTGTGCAACATTGGGGAAATGATTTAGGCCATCTTTGGACCGTTTGAGCCTTAATAGCCAACCTTGACTGAAATTGATCCCTAGTTACCCCTGTGAGCCTCTGTAAGCCTTTTTCTTTGTTAACTCACTAAAAGATTTCCTAACTTCAAATGAATTTATTCCAAACAGTTTATCCCTTACCTATGAGCATGAGATAATTTTCCACAATTAAATTCGAAGCTATGTTTGGTTGGAAGTAGAGGGAGGTTGGGATGTATCATGAGCAATACAAGTGAGTTCCATTGTGTTTAGGAAAAAAAAAAAAGAAAAAAAAACAAAAAAAAAAGCCAATCTGTACTTATCGTCCACGTACTTACACATTGAGGACAATGTGTTGTTTAAGTGTGGGGGAGGGGAAGTGTAATAAAAAACAAAGAGAAAAAAAAAGAAAAAAAAGAACAAAAGAAGAAGAATAAGAGATCTATACCCTTAAGTGTTCTTAAAAAGAATGAAACAACAAAGTGTGGGGGTGTAGTTTTCTTTTGTTTTGTACCAAAAAAAAAAGATTGAGTGTTCTAAAAATTTGGGGTGTAACCTGGTGAATTGAAATGAAGTTGTGTTATAGGTTGAGCTCTACATAGTCTTGAAGATTTATGTGTTTGTTGGGTGATTTGAGCCAAAATATATCCTGGTTATCATAACTTCACCACAAGCCAAAGTTACAAGCTTAATTAAAGTCTACTTGATCCTTGGGTTGTGCATGTCTACATTATGTGGAGAGTGACTTGGAAAAAGCAGAGCCTATGGAGTTCATTTAAACACACATCTTCAATATCAAATATGATTCATTTTTATGCATAAACTCATCTGGGTTACAAGTGATTAGGTGAGAATGGCTCTACACACACAAACTTGAGGAATTGAAGTGAAGCGAAACTAATCTTTGAGATGAAATTCTTGATCAAGTGCATTATTTTGAAGTTTTCCTTGGGTTATAATTAAGTACAATCGTTGAGGCCTATTTGCAAGTTGAAGCATTTGTGTGTTTTAATTTTTCTTTGATTCTGTTTCGGTTTAGTTTTGTTTCATATCGTTTTACTTGCTCGAGGACTAGCAAAGTTTAAGTGTGGGGGAATTGATAAGTGTCTATTTAATATATCATTTTCATATCAATTCGTCCATGTTTCTTTGCTATATTCCTTGGTATTTTTCTGTTTTTGTGTGGTTGTGATGTTTGTAGGAGTTTTGGAGCAACTTGCACAAAAATGGAGTAAAACCCTTCAATTTTCACCTCTGCTAGTCAACCATCTTCTCGGATTTAATTGTATTGATATACAATGAACCCGATGACATATCATATGCCGTTGAAAAGCTCTTGAAGTCTACTTTTTGGAGAAATTTACGATTTATGAATCCATTTAGTGTACCGAAGTTCTAATCAAAACAGTGTGAGATGTATAGAAATATAATTCCACAAGTCACTGTAGCATGTATAATACGGGGCACTGTAGCAATTCACTATAGCAGAGTATTAAACACATTTTAGGGTTTTATTTTAATAACTTGAAGAGGGGAGAACGTGGAGGAGGCTGCATCTTTGGATTTCTCTCATCTCTTGGAGGTCTTGAAGGAGATTGAAGGCTTGGAAAGAGGAAGAACTACCAATCAAAAGAGAATTACATCAAATTTGCTAAGTTTTTCCCTTCCCTTTCATTTTCTGGAATGTCTCCATGTTGTATTGTATTTACCACATTCTTACACATGTGTAACTGAATCTGAATTGGTTGAGGGTGATTTCAAAGCCCCTGATATGGTTTTTGTAAGTTTGATTGTGCAAGAAGTTGTTATCCAATTCTCTAATTGAAGTTGCTTGTATTTTCCTATATCTAATGCTTATGATTGCTTGCTGATTGTAATTCCCAATGGCAACTGAATATAAATCTGGTTGGTGTCATGCTAGACTAGAAATCTTGATCCGGAATTGTCTTGAATTTCTATCCTTAGTAGCAAAATTGTGATCAGAAAGATTGCCAATTGGAGAATACAAACCTAAAGTAATAAATCCGAGTTGTATGTTTATTGATGTGATCCAAGCTATCTTTCTTATCGTAATGCTTCCATTGAATTAAACTCAGAGAGCTTGTTCTAGGTTGTTTTAATGGATAGAGATTAAATAAAGAGCTTGTTTTATTTAACAACAAAGTAAGGAAAGATTGGGATAACAGAGCTTGTTGTTATCTACGGTTGATAACTTCAATGCTGTATTTGGATGACAATTCTACGATTAATTCGCAAATCCATATCTTGTGGTAGAGAAGGATCCCTTAACCAGATTTCCCTCATCGATCTTTTATTCAAATTAACTTCTGTTTTGTTATTCTTAATTTGCATTCTTATTTCACTTAGTTAATCATTCAACAAACCCCCCCCCCCAATTTAGTTAATTGGTGCTGGAAATAACAAATTCAATTAGAATCAATCCTCGTGGGAACGATATCTTACTTATCACTTTATTTACTTGTGCGACTAGTATACTTGCTAGTTTCGAACGCATCAATAGAAATGAATTTTATGTATGGCTTGAGATTACATTTTTATGGGTGTATATATACTGTAGCAGAGTATTTAAACACATTTTAGGGTTTTATTTTCATAACTTGAAGAGGGGAGAACGTGGTGGAGGATGAAGCTCTGGAATTCTTTCATCTCTTGGAGTTCTTGAAGGAGAAAGGAAGCTTGGAAAGAGGAAGAACTACAATCCAAAGAGAATTACATCAAATTTGCTAAGTTTTTCCCTTCCCTTTCATTTTCTGGAAGTCTCCATGTTGTATTGTATTTACCACGTTCTTAAACATGTGTAACTGAATCTGAATTGGTTGAGGGTGATTTCAAAGCCCCTGATAGGGTTTTTGTAAGTTGATTGTGCAAGAAGTTGTTATCCAATTCTCTAATTGAAGTTGCTTGTATTCTCCCATATTTAATGCTTATGATTGCTTGCTGATTGTATTTGAGTGGCCAATGAATATAATCTGGTTGTGATTTATTGCTAGACTAGAAATCTTGATCCGTAATTGTCTTGAATTTCTAATCATTAGTAGCAAAATTGTGATCAGAGATTACAATTGGAGAATATAACCTAAGTTAAATAATCCAGCTTGTCGTGTTTATGCTTAGATCAACCTATCTTTCTTATCATAATGCATCCATTTTGAATTACAACTCAGCAGAGCTTGTTCTAGGTTGTTTAATGGATAGAGATTAAGTAAAGAGCCTATTTTATTTAACAACAAAGTAAGGAAAGATTGGGGTAACAGAGCTTGTTGTTATCTACGGTTGAAAACTTCAATGCTGTAATTGGATGACAATTCTACGACTAATTCGCAAATCCATATCTTGTGGTAGAGAAGGATCCCTTAACCAGGTTTCCCTTATTGATTTTTCATTCGAATTTACTTTCTGTTTTGTTATTCTTCGTTTGCATTATTATTTCACTTAGTTAATCAATCAATAAAACCCCCCATTTACTCTGTTTTTGCTTTCGAATAACAAATTTAATTAGAATCAATCCTCGTGGGAACGATATCTCACTCATCACTTTATTACTTGTTCGACTAGTATACTTGCTAGTTTCGAACGCATCACTCTGACTCAGGTGTAACAATGCCACGTACCTCTTTTCTGCATTTTGTGTGTCGATGATAAGATAATGATTGAATTAAGAATAACTCTTGAAAAATGATAAATGATGCATGGATCTGTGTGCTTGAAATGTTTATTTGTTTTCGCTTTGCCTTTGATTCCTTGCGCAACATTGAGCACTGAGCTATTATCACTGAGTTATTTGTTCACTTAGAGAAAGTTTATGTGATTTAAATGTTTCTTCAGATTTCAATGAATCCTAGAACCTGTTTGATGGTCACTCGAGCGATTGATCCTAGACTGTGCAACATTGGGGAAATGATTTAGGCCATCTTTGGACCGTTTGAGCCTTCAAGAGGCAACCTTGATTAAAATTGATCCCTAGTTACCCCTTTGAGCCTTTCTGTAAACCTTTTTCTTGTTACGCATAAAAGATTTCTAACCTTAATTGAATTTGTTCCAAACCGTTATCCCTTACCATGAGCATGTAGATCGTTCACAATAAATTGAGCTATGTTCTGGTTTGGAAGTTAGAGGGAGTTTGGGATGTGTCATGAGCAATACAAGTGAGTTCTATTGTGTTTTAAAAAAAAAAAGAAAAAAAGAAAAAAAAACCTATCTGTACTTTTCGTCCACGTACTTACACATTGAGGACAATGTGTTGTTTAAGTGTGGGGGAGGGAAAGTGTAATAAAAAAAAAAGAAAAAAAAGAATAAAAGAAGAAGAATAAGAGATCTATACCCTTAAGTGTTCTTAAAAAGAATGAAACAACAAAGTGTGGGGGTGTAGTTTTCTTTTGTTTTCTGAAAAAAAAAAAAAAAGATTGAGGGTTCTAAATAAGTTTGGGGGTGTAACCTGGTGAATTGAAATGAAGTTGTGTTATAGGGTTGAGCTCTACATAGTCTTGAATGATTTATGTGTTGGTGGGTGATTTGAGCCAAATTATTATCCTTTATCATACCTTCACCCAAGCCAAACGTTACAAGCTTAATTAAGTCCTACTTGATCCTTGGTGTTGTGCATGTCTACATTAGTGGAGAGTGACTTGAAAAGCAGGCCTATGGAGTTCATTTATACACACATCGTCAATATGAAATATGATTCATTTTTATGCATAAACTCATCCGGGTTACAAAGTGATTAGGTGAGAATGCGCTCTACAAACACACACTTGAGGAATTGAGTGAAGCGAAACTAATTTTTTGAGATAAAATTCTGATCAAGGCATTATTTTGAAGTATTCCTGGGTTATAATTAAGTACAATCTTTGAGGGTCTATTTGCAAGTTGAAGCATTGGTGTGTTTAATTTTGCTCTGATTCTGTTCGGTTTAGTTTGTCTCGTATCATTTTAGTTGCTCGAGGACTAGCAAAGTCTAAGTGTGGGGGAATTTGATAGGTGTCTATTTATGTATTACTTTTATATCAATTCGTCCATGTTTCTTTGCTATATTCCTCGGTATTTTTATGTTTTTGTGTGGTTTTGATGTTTGTAGGAGTTTTGGAGCAACTTGCATAAAAATGGAATAAAACCCTTCATTTTCACCTCTGCCTAGTCAGTGATCTTCTTTTGGATTAATGTATTGATATACAATGAACCGATGACATGTTATAACCGTTGAAAGCTCTCGAAAAGTATATTTTCTGAGAAATTTAACGGTTTATAAATCCATTCAGTGTACCGAAAGTTGTAATCAAAACAGTGTGAGAAGTGTAGAAATGTAATTCCACACATCACTGTAGCATGTATAATACGGGGACACTGTAGCACCTGTCTCTTATACACATCTAGATGTGTATAAGAGACAGATTTTAGGGTTTTATTTTCATAACTTGAAGAGGGGAGAACATGGTGGAGGCTGAAGCTTTGGAATTCTTTCATCTCTTGGAGTTCTTGAAGGAGAAAGGAAGCTTGGAAAGAGGAAGAACTACAATCCAAAGAGAATTACATCAAATTTGCTAAGTTTTTCCCTTCCCTTTCATTTTCTGGAATGTCCCCATGTTGTATTGTATTTACCACGTTCTTAAACATGTGTAACTGAATCTGAATTGGTTGAGGGTGATTTCAAAGCCCTTGATATGGTTTTTGTAGTTGATTGTGTAAGAATGGTATCAATCTCTAATTGAAGTGCTTGTATTTCCCATGTTTAAGCTTAGTGATTGCTTACTGATTGTATTTGGGAATGGCCAAACTGAATCTAATCTGTTGTTGTCTATTGCTAGATTAGAAATCTTGATCCGTAATTGGCATGAATTTCCAATCAGTAGTAGCAAAATTGTGATCAGAGATTGCAATTGGAAAATACAACCTAGGTTAAATAATCCGAACCTGTGTGATTATTGCTTAGATCACCTATCTTCTCATCGTAATGCTGCCATTGAATTAAACTCAGAGAGCATTGTTCTAGGTTGTTTAATGGATAGAGATTAAATAAAGAGCTTGTATTAACAACAAAGTAAGGAAAGGATGGGATAAACAGAGATTGTGTTTATCTACGGTTGATAAAGTCAATGCTGTAATTGGATTACATTCTTGTCAATTCACAAATTCCATATTTGTGGCAGAGAATGAACTCTAAACCAAGTGTCTTCCCATTGATTTTTCATTCAAATTTACTTTTATGTTATTTGGTTATTCTTTACTTGCATTCTTATTCATTTAGTAAATCATTCAACAAAATCCCCCTAGTTAGTTTATTGTTGCTGAAATAAACAAATGTCAATTAGAATCATCCTCGTGGAACGAATCTCACTCATCACTTATTATATGCGCTAGTAACTTGCTAGCTTTTGAACGCATAGCTTTCAGGTTTTGGATATTGCCTAGTTCCTGCTGAAATTGCATTGTGTTAGTGGCAAGTGCTTTAACAATATCCTCGAGAGACGTAACTGAATTTTGTGGAGCTGGTTGCGGTGTTGGTTGTGTTACTGGTGGTGGTTGTGCTTGAAATGGTTGCTGCACCCTTGGGTGATTAAAACCTGGTGGCCGATTTTGTATAGCATTTGGAGCGATTGGTTGACGATTCCCATATCTCAAATTAGGGTGATCTCTCCATCCAGCATTGTAAGTATTGGAGAAAGGGTCATACCTTTGCCTTGGTTGTCCTGGAAACCCACCCATGGCATTGGCTTGTTCTGTATCTCCTTCTTGCAAAGTTGGACACATGTCGGTTGGATGGTCCATGGCAGAACATACTCCACATGCATAAGATTGCTGCATATGTCCTACAGCCATTTTTTTTACAAGAGAGGTAAGTTCACAAAGTTGTTGTTCAATGTTTGAAGTACTTACCTCATTTACTCTTTTTGGTAGTTGTGGCTCAAATTGACTGCTGAATTGTTGGGAGTTCGCTGCCATGTCACTAATCAAACGTCTTGCCACGTTTCGGTGTTTTATTAACTAGTGCTCCACCACTAGCAGCATCAATGATACTCCTTTCCATGGGTAAGGAGACCCTCATAGAAATATTGAATTAGGAGTCCATCACTAATTTGGTGGTTTGGACAGCTAGCACATAACCTCTTAAATCTCTCCCAATATTCATGAAGTGATTCTCCATTGTGTTGTCGAATGCCACTAATATCTTTTCTAATATTTGTAACTTTCGAGGCTGGAAAGTATTTCTCCAAAAAGAGTTTACTCATCTCATTCCAAGTGGTAATGGTACCTGGTGGTAGGTAGTATAGCCAATCTTTTGCCGAATCTGCTAATGAGAATGGGAAAGCTCTCAATTTAATTTGCTCTTCAGAAACGCCGGTTGGCTTCATACTTGAGCATACCACATGAAATTCTTTAAGGTGTTTGTTCGGATCCTCTCCTGCAAAACCATGAAATGTAGGCAAGAGATGAATTAGTCCAGATTTAAGCTCAAAATCTATCTCAAAATTGGTGCTTATGCATAGCGGTTGTTGGTCAATAATTGGAGCCGCTAACTCCTTAAGAGTCTGATCGTTTTCCATCGCCATTACTTCCGATTCTGATTTGATTGAACTGCAAGAAGATGGGAGGGAAGTATGTCGTGCAAGGTCAAATTCTGGAGGTGGAGTTGAAATTGACTGATTTAGCCTTAAATTTGAGGATTGGAGAAACTCCTTAATTCTCTTAAGTCGTTGATCCGCTTCTACCTCGGACATAAAAGCCTAAACACAAACAATCAGGAAATAACAATCAAGAATCAGTAGTAAAAATAGAAAAACAAATTGATTAGAAAATCAATCCCCGGCAACGGCGCCAAAAACTTGATGCGTTCGAAACCAGCAAGTATACTAGTTGCACAAGTAATAAAGTGATGAGTAAGATATCGTTCCCACGAGGATTGATTCTAATTAAATTTGTTATTCGAAAGCAAAAATAGAATAAATGGGGGGGTTTTGTTGATTGATTAACTAAACTCAATACAAAAGTAAATGAAGAATAATGCAATGCAAAGTTAAATCAATTGAGAAATACACAATGAAAGAAATCTGGTTAAGGGATTATTCTCTACCACAAGATATGGATTTGCAAATTAATCACAGAATTGTCATCCAAATACACCATTGAAATTATCAACCGTAGATAACAACAAGCTCTGTTATCCCAATCTTTCCTTACTTTGTTGTTAAACAAAACATGCTCTTTATTTAATCTCTATCCATTAAACAACCTAGAACAAGCTCTCTAAATTTAATTCAATGGATGCATTACGCTAAGAAAGACAGGTTGATCTAAGCAATAAACACACAAGCTCGGATTATTTAACTTAGGTTATATTCTCCAATTGCAATCTCTGATCACAATTTTGCTACTAAGATTAGAAATTCAAGACAATTACGGATCAAGATTTCTAGTCTAGCAATAGACAACAACCAGATTATATTCAGTTGGCCATTCGAAATACAATCCAGCAAGCAATCATAAGCATTAGATTTAGGAAAATACAAGCAAATTCAATTAGCGAATTGGATAACAACTTCTTGCACAATCAACTTACAAAAACCATATCAGGGGCTTTGAAATCACCCTCAACCAATTCAGATTCAGTTACACATGTTTAAGAACGTGGTAAATACAATACAACATGGAGACATTTCAGAAAATGAAAGGGAAGGAAAAAACTTAGCAAATTTGATGTAATTCTCTTTGGATTGTAGTTCTTCCTCTTTCCAAGCTTCCTTTCTCCTTCAAGAACTCCAAGAGATGAAAGAATTACAGAGCTGCAGCCTCCACCACGTTCTCCCCTCTTCAAGTTATGAAAATAAAACCCTAAAATGTGTTTAAATACTCTGATACAGTGACTTGCTACAGTGCCCCGTATTATACATGCTACAGTGACTTGTGGAATTATATTTCTATACATCTCACACTGTTTGATTACAACTTTTGGTACACTGAATGGATTTATAAACCGTAAACTTCTCCAGAAAATAGACTTCGAGAGCTTTCCAACGGTATATAACATGTCGTCGGGTTCATTGTATATCAATACAATTAAATTCGAGAATATCACTGACTAGCAGAGGTGAAAATGAAGGGTTTTACTCCATTTTTGTGCAAGTTGCTCCAAAACTCCTACAAACATCAAAACCACACAAAAATATAAAAATACCAGAGAATATAGCAAAGAAACATGGACGAATTGATATAAAAGTAATACATAAATAGACACCTATCAAAAGCAAATGAGACAAATGGCAAAGAGAGATAAAACCTGATCAATTATAATAGCCCATGAGAGGAATCTCCTCGAAACACAAAAATTGATTAATACTACCTTCTTTTCTTTGTCTCTTTTTATTATATTTCAAAAACATGGGTTGCCTCCCAATAAGCGCTTGGTTTAACGTCCTCAGCCTGACGTTGGTTCCATCATGGAAGGGTCCAATCTCCGCTGTGCTTCTCTAGTGGGCTTGGATCATTTTTCCAACAAGAATTGGTGCATGCATATGGCTGGGCCTTGGATGTTAGCAATCGTCCACCCAATAGCTGTTTTGTGGTCTGTAAGTATTCGGACGAGTTTCTCTTCTTGTATTCGTGCAAGGCCCATTTCTATTATAATTGGCAAAGGATCATTCCCACTCAAGAATCCTTGCCTCAAATGATATGGGAGAAGCTTAAGCTCCAAGGCAGGGGCTGTCATCACAGAAGGAAGAATTTTCTCATTAGATAAAGGAAATTGAATGTATGAAACATCATACCTATTTGTGGTTATTGCAATGGTCTCATCTAAGCTTGTCACAACTTCTTCCATTTCTTTGGACACTTGTATCAAAATTTCTGACTCCTTAGAATTTTCTGTCCCTACGTGCTCATTAATAGCTATATCCAATCCATTCTTGCGAGTTAACTCAAAACATTGTTGTGGCAGAGAATCAGTGACGTCAACTACAAAAACAGAATATAAGTCACTAGGATACCTCATTGCCTCAAAAATATTGAAACGGATCACCTTGCCATCAAACACTATGGTGAGAGTGCCATCATGAACATCAATCTTGGTTCTAGCAGTTTTCGAGAATGGTCTCCCTAGATCTTTGCACTTTGGAGGAATTTTCCTTTGCAATACAGCTGAAACATCTTCCCCCACACTTACTTTCTCATTTCTTTTTAACTTTCTTTTGTTGGTCCATAACTCCTTGAAACATTTTGTATAATGAGGTACTTGCTCGATAGTATCCAGAAGTGGTATATTTACCTCGATTTTGTGAGAAGTTTCCAGGATTTCTTGTTCTTGTTCCTCCTTCGATTTTGCAAATCTACTAGGAAAAAGTGGAGGAGAAACATATGAAGGAATGGGAGTTATAAGATTTACCTGAGAAGTCAGTGTTTTGTTCACGGTGGAAGTGGTGTCATCTCCTTCATCAGTTTGTGATTTCTTTGGTAGGACATCTAATTGCTCTTCATTTTGCAAAGTTATTGCACAAGAATTATCTTTTGGATTGATCACCGTTTGACAAGATAATTCTTCTGAGCCTTGGCCCTCGAATTTGCTCATGCTAGTGGCCAATTGTCACATTTGATTTGCCAGGTTTTGGATACTTGCCCCAGTTTCCTGCTGGAATTGCATTGTATTAGTGGCAAGTGCATTAACAATATCCTGGAGTGACATACCTGAGTTTTCTGGAGCTGGTTGTGGTGTTGGATGTGGCATTGGTGGTGGTTGCATTTGAAAAGGTTGCTGCACTCTAAGTTGATTAAAACCTTGTGGCTGATTTGGTATGGCATTTGGGGTGATTGGTTGATGATTCCAGTAACTGAAATTATGTTGATCTTCCCATCCAGCATTGTAAGTGCTAGAGAAAGGATCATACCATTGCCTCGTTTGTCCTGGAAATCCACCCATGGCATTGGCTTGTTCCATATCTCTTTGCAAAGTTGGATACATGTCGATTGGATGCTCCATGGTAGAATATACCTCACATGCATAAGATTTTTGCATATGTCCTACAGCCATGTTTTCCACAAGAGAAGTTAACTCAAAAAGTTGTTGTTCAATGTTCGGAATGCTTACCTCATTTACTCTCCATGGTAGTTGTGGCTCAAATCCGCCACTGAATTGATGGAAGTTTACTGCCATGTTGTCTAAACACAAACAATCAAAAGAAGAAAAACAAACAAAAATATGAATCAACAATGAAAACAAAATAACAAATCGATTAGAAAATCAATCCCCGGCAACGGCGCCAAAAATTTGATGCGTTCTGATGCGTTCGAAACTAGCAAGTATACAAGTCGCACAAGTAATAAAGTGATAAGTAAGATATCGTTCCCACGAGGATTGATTCTAATTGAATTTGTGATTTCCAGCAACAATAAACTAAACAGGGGGGGATTTTTGTTGAATGTTTTACTAAATGAATAAGAATGCAAGTAAAGAATAACAAAACAGAAAGTAAATTTGAATGAAAAATCAATGGCAGAAAGCTGGTTAAGGGATCCTTCTCTACCACAAGATATGGATTTGCGAATTAATTGTAGAATTGTCATCTAATTACAGCATTGAAGTTATCAACCGTAGATAATAACAAGCTCTATTACCCCAATCTTTCCTTAATTTGTTGTTAAATAAAACAAGCTCTTTATTTAATCTCTATCCATTAAACAACCTCGAACAAGCTCTCTGAGTTTAATTCAATGGATGCATTATGATAAGAAAGATAGGTTGATCTAAGCAATAAACACACAAGCTCGGATTATTTAACTTAGGTTATATTCTCCAAATGTAATCTCTGATCACAATTTTGCTACTAATGATTAGAAATTTAAGACAATTACGGATCAAGATTTCTAGTCTAGCAATAGACAATATCCAGATTATATTCAGTTGGCCACCCAAATACAATCCAGCAAGCAATCATAAGCATTAGACATGGGAAAATACAAGCAACTTCAATTAGAGAATTGGATAACAACTTCTTGCACAATCAACTACAAAAACCATATCAGGGGCTTTGAAATCACCCTCAACCAATTCAGATTCAGTTACACATGTTTAAGACGTGGTAAATACAATACAACATGGAGACATTCCAGAAAATGAAAGGGAAGGGAAAAACTTAGCAAATTTGATGTAATTCTCTTTGGATTGTAGTTCTTCCTCTTTCCAAGCTTCCTTTCTCCTTCAAGAACTCCAAGAGATGAAAGAATTCAAGAGCTTCAGACTCCACCACGTTCTCCCCTCTTCAAGTTATGAAAATAAAACCCTAAAATGTGTTTAAATACTCTGCTACAGTAAACTGCTACAGTGTCCCGTATTATACATGTTACAGTGATTTGTGGAATTACATTTCTATACTTCTCACACTGTTTTGATTACAACTTTTGGTACACTGAATGGATTTATAAACCGTAAATTTCTCCAAAAAATAGACTTCGAGAGCTTCCAACGGTATATAATATGTCATCGGGTTCATTGTATATCAATACAATTAAATCCGAGAAGATGGTTGACTAGCAGAGGTGAAAATGAAGGGTTTTACTCCATTTTTGTGCAAGTTGCTCCAAAACTCCTACAAACATCAAAACCACACAAAAACATAAAAATACCAAGGAATATAGCAAAGAAACATGGACGAATTAATATGAAAATGATATATAAATAGACACTTATCAAGTCGGGAATTTGCTTCCTATCCAGTTTTCTTATAAACTGGCAAACAGGGTCGTTTTTAGTCAGATTCCCTAGACTATAACATTGCAATTCATCACGAAATTGTGTCCATAAATTAAGCAATTCACGTGAACAAGTCCACAAGAATGTGACTCGAGAGTTAACAAAACATTATCCAGCGACTCATTACTCACACCATTTTTAATAAATGAAAGTTTATCTTCTCTATTCCTGGACGCAAAACCTAATGAACGACAAGTCTGGTTACAATTCCATCTAGCACATTTATAACATACTTGTTACCTTTTCGCTCTTCGCCTCTTGGCGTAGTAGCTCTTTCCTAGACCAGGCATGTATTTTGCGAGATTAATGTCCGGCTCACCGGACAATCTCACCGTGGCTTCGATAAGCCATCGGATATCAGCAGGCACATTTAGGAGCATCAACGCCCAAAGTCTAGTCATCCGTACTTTATAAATTTTAAACACAGCATTTTGAGGAAGTGAAGGGAAATATTTACGAAGGTTCGATAGAAGATATCAGCATCCATTGAAGAGAAGAAAAGGAGAGATATTACCGATAATGCGATTGAGTTTGTTCTTCTCCCAGATATGCACGTTTCAAAACCTTCGAACAATGGCTTCAACTCCCGTTTGAATGTTTCCTCAAGCTGTTGACAAATGAATTCGAAGTGCAGAATAATCAAAATTAACAAAAAAAGAAAAAAGAAAAGAGCAGAAAGAAACGAAACTAAAGACACGTAAAAGAGATAACAACACGATAGCAAACAAAAGTAAAAAACAAGTAAAAAAATATAAAAACAAATACGACAGATGGCAAAGAGAGATAAAACCTGGTCAATTTGATGGTCTACGAAAGGAATCTCCTCGAGACACAAAAATTGATCATTATTACCTTATTTATTTTTCTTTTCTTTTTTTATTTATTTTTCAAAAACATTGGGTTGCCTCCCAATAAGCGCTTGGTTTAACGTCCTCAGCCCGACGTGGGTTCCATCATGGGAGGATCCAATTTCTGTTGTGCTTCTCTAGTGGGCTTGGATCCTTCTTCCAACAAGAAATGGTGCATGCATATGGCTGGGCCTGGGATGTTAGCAATTGTCCACCCAATAGCTGTTTTGTGGTTTGTAAGTATTCGGACGAGTTTCTCTTCTTGTATTCGTGCAAGGCCCAATTCTATTATAATTGGTAAAGGATCATTCTCACTCAAGAATCCATGCCTCAAATGATCTGGAAGAAGCTTAAGCTCCAAGGCAGGGGCTGACATCACAGAAGAAAGAATTTTCTCATTAGATAAAGAAAATTGAATGTACGAAACATCATACCTATATGTGGTTATTGCGATGGTCTCATCTAAGCTTGCCACAACTTTCTCCATTTCTTTGGACACTTGTATCAAAATTTCTGACTGCTTAGAGATTTCTGTCCCTATGTGCTCATTAATAGCTATATCCAATCCATTCTTGCGAGTTAACTCAAAAACATTGTTGTGACCGGAGAATCAGTAACGTCAATTACAAAAATAGAATATAAGTCACTAGGGTACCTCATTGCCTCAAAAATATTGAAACAGATCACCTTGCCATCAGACACTATGGTGAGAGTGCCATCATGAGCATCAATCTTGGTTCTAGCAGTTTTCGAGAATGGTCTCCCTATATGAATTGGTGATGGATTAGGAGATGTCTCATCCTCTATTTCAAGAACACAAAAGTCTACTGGGAAAAGCAATTGATTCACCTGCACAAGCACATCTTCCACAACTCTTTTGGTATATGCATTAAAACGATCAGCAATTTGAATGGTAATACCAATTTCCGCAAAAGGTCCAAGATTTAAAGAAGCATAAATAGACTATGGCATGATGTTTAAATAGA
Organism: Boswellia sacra; assembly: GCA_013180625.2. Lineage (NCBI taxonomy): Eukaryota > Viridiplantae > Streptophyta > Magnoliopsida > Sapindales > Burseraceae > Boswellia > Boswellia sacra. The sequence goes on along the minus strand of SNVD02006713.1, from coordinate 6,893 downwards.
CGACTTCTAAATCAAATAACCTTTCAAACTGGTTTTACAAGGTGCATGGCATGGTGAACGTAACTGGATCTTTGCACTTTGGAGGAATTTTCCTTTGCAATACAGCTGAAACATCTTCCCCTACACTTACTTTATCATTTCTTTTTAACTTTCTTTTGCTGGTGCATAACTCCTTGAAACATTTTGTATAACGAGGTACTTGTTCGATAGCATCCAAAAGTGGTATACTCACCTCGATTTTGCGAAAAGTTTCCAGGATTTTCTGTTCTTGTTCCTCCTTTGATTTGCAAATCTACTAGGAAAAAGTGGAGGAGAAACATATGAAGGAAGGGAGTAAGGATTTACCTGAGAAGTCAGTGTTTTGTTCTCTTTTACAAAGTTATCGCACAAGAATTCTCTCTTGGATTGATCACCGTTTGACAAGATAATTTTTCTGAGTCTTGGCCCTCGAATTTGCTCATGCCAGTAGCCAATTGTCCCATTTGATTTGCCAGGTTTTGGATACTTGCCCCAGTTTCCTGCTGGAATTGCATTGTGTTAGTGGCAAGTGCATTAACAATATCCTGGAGTGACATACCTGAGTTTTCTGAAGCTGGTTATGGCATTGGTGGTGGTTGCATTTGAAATGGTTGCTGCACTCTAAGTTGATTAAAACCTTGTGGTTGATTTGGTATGGCATTTGGGACGATTGGTTGATGATTCCAATAACTGAAATTTGGGTGATCTTCCCATCCAGCATTGTAAGTGTTAGAGAAGGGATCATACCATTGCCTTGGTTGTCCTGGAAATCCACCCATGGCATTGGCTTGTTCCATATCTCCTTGCAAAGTTGGATACATGTCGATTGGATGCTCCATGGTAGAATATACCTCACACGCATAAGATTTCTGCATATGTCCTACAGCCATGTTTTCCACAAGAGAAGTTAACTCAGAAAGTTGTTGTTCAATCTTCGGAGTGCTTACCTCATTTACGCTCCAATGTAGTTGTGACTCAAATCGGCTACTGAATTGTTGGAAGTTTACTGCCATGTCACCTAAACACAAACAATCAGAAAAGAAAAACCAAAAAAATACGAATCAACAATGAAAAACAAAATAACAAATCGATTAGAAAATCAATCCCCGGCAACAGCGCCAAAAACTTGATGCGTTTGGAACTAGCAAGTATACTAGTCGCACAAGTAATAAAGTGATAAGTAAGATATCGTTCCCACGAGGATTGATTCTAATTGAATTTGTTATTTCCAGCAAAAATTAACCAAATGGGGGGGTTTTGTTGGTTGATTAACTAGATGAACTAAGAAGGAAAATGAAGAATAACAACAACAGAAAAGTTAATTTGAGTGAAAAATCAATGAGAGAACTCGTTAAGGGATCCTTCTCTATCACAAGATATGGATTTGCGAATTAATTGTAGAATTGTCATCTAATTACAGCATTAAGTTATCAACCGTAGATAATAACAAGCTCTATTACCCCAATCTTTCCTTACTTTGTTGTTAAATAAAACAAGCTCTTTATTTAATCTCTATCCATTAAACAACCTAGAACAAGCTCTCTGAGTTTAATTCAATGGATTGCATTATGATAAGAAAGATAGGTTGATCTAAGCAATAAACACACAAGCTCGGATTATTTAACTTAGGTTGTATACTCCAAATGCAATCTCTGATCACAATTTTGCTACTAAGGATTAGAAATTCAAGACAATTACGGATCAAGATTTCTAGTCTAGCAATAGACAATATCCAGATTATATTCAGTTGGCCACCCAAATACAATCAAGCAAGCAATCATAAGCATTAGACATGGGAAAATATAAGCAACTTCAATTAGAGAATTGGATAACAACTTCTTGCACAATCAACTTACAAAAACCATATCAGGGGCTTTGAAATCACCCTCAACCAATTCAGATTCAGTTACACATGTTTAAGAACGTGGTAAATACAATACAACATGGAGACATTCCAGAAAATGAAAGGGAAGGGAAAAACTTCGCAAATTTGATGTAATTCTCTTTGGATTGTAGTTCTTCCTCTTTCCAAGCTTCCTTTCTCCTTCAAGAACTCCAAGAGATGAAAGAATTCCAGAGCTGAAGCCTCCACCACGTTCTCCCCTCTTCAAGCTATGAAAATAAAACCCTAAAATGTGTTTAAATACTCTGCTACAGTAACATGCTACAGTGTCCGTATTATACATGCTACAGTGATGTGTGGAATTACATTTCTACACTTCTCACACTGTTTTGATTACAACTTTCGGTACACTGAATGGATTCATAAACCGTAAATTCTGTCTCTTATACACATCTAGATGTGTATAAGAGACAGGGTTCATTGTATATCAATACAAGTAAATCCGAGAAGATGGTTGAAGCAGAGGTGAAAATGAAGGGTTTACTCTATTTTGATGCAAGTGCTCCAAAACTCTACAAATCAAAAACTCACACTCAAAAAACATAAAAATACCAAGGAATATAGCAAAGAAACATGGACGATATTAATATGAAATGATATATAAATAGGAACTTATCAGAAAGCAAATGAAAATGAAGCAAAACAGCAGATAGAGATTACAGATGGAGCGTTAAATCCAGTTTACGCCTCTTATTGCCTTCTCCAAACCAATCTATCCGAGCCGTTGTTGGATCAGGCGAATAGCGAATTCTTGGAGTTTATCAATTAACTCCCCTGCAGTTGAAGCTGTAACCAGGATTTGCCTCGCCGACTGTGAGATGAATTTTTTTTCTAATGCTTGATCAAGAAAAGACAACAAACCATCAAAAAAATTATTGACATTTAACAAACCAATGGGTTTCCGATGGATGTTTAGCTGTGCCCAAGAGCTGATTTGAAATATCTCCTCTAATGTACCATAACCACCGGGCAAAGCTATAAATGCATCAGATTTAATGACCATATGTGAAATACGCTCATGCATACTAGAAACCTGTAACTCTTCCCCCATGGTGTTGCCTACGATATCTCGTACAGCTAATGGTTTAGGGATAATGCCGAGAACTTTGCTTCCTCCTAAGGATGTAGCTGTCGACACACACCCCATTAACCCAAGACTACCCCCTCCATAAATCAAATGAATACCCCTCGCAGCTAATGTCCTACCAAGATCCAGAGCTGCTGTTGTAAACTCTCCATCTTTACCAAATTGCGATCCACAAAATACGCATATATTTTGGAATCGCCGAATTGGTGTTTTCTCCATTTCTACAAGTGCTCTAAAATTGTGTAAGACAATGATGCACGTTAGGTATTATGCGATTCAAGTGCAAGACAGGTTATGAAATGACATTTCAAAATATGCAGTATGGATATATACACACGTAAAACTCTCAAATTTGACACATGGGGACATAATTTCGGTGGGGGTTGCTCGATGCAAATTTATCGCCCTGAGATTTGAAAAAATAGATATGCTTTCGGTGGGGTTTGACAAAACCTCCACACTTGTCGCCCACGTGTGCATGAAAAATGGAGATAAACTTTCGGTGGGGTTTGAAAAAAACCACCACACTTGTCTCCCACGTGAAGCATGAAAAGTAAAGATATACTTTCGGTGGAGGTTGACAAAACCTTCACACTTGTCTTCCACGTGTGCTTATATCATGGGGTAGTCATCTGGTTTGTCAAAAAGAAAACTTGAAATTAGAACAAACAAAATCAACAAACAACAACAACACAAAAAACAACATTGATAATAAGATCAAACGAAACAAGAAAGAAATAAAATTCGACAACAACAACACACATTCAAATATACAAGTAGTTGTGATTGTGGCTAACATCTTCCTCTGGTTTTACGTCCAGTAACGGCTGAAACGCCTTCTATGAGTCGGGGATTTGCTTCCCATCCAGTTTTCCTATAAACTGGCAAACAGGGTCGTTTTTAGTCAGATTCCCTAGACTATAACACTGCAATTCATCACGAAATTGTGTCATAGATTAAGCAATTCACGCTGAACAAGTCCACAAGAATGTGACTCGAGAGTTAACAAAACATTATCCAGCGACTCATTACCAAATGACACGGTCTAGTATATATCATTTTCATATCAATTCGTCCATGTTCTTGTGCTATATTCCCTGGTTTTTTTATGTTTTGGTGGTTTTGATGTTTGTAGAGTTTTGGAGGAAACTTTCCACAAAATGGAGTAAAACCCTCATTGTACCCTGTAGTCAACCAATTTCTGGAGTTGATTGTATCGATATACAATTAACCGGATAACATGCTATATACCATTGAAAAGCTCTCGAAGTCTATTTTCTGGAGAAATTACGGTTCACGAATTTATGTAGTGTACCGAAAGTTGTGATAAAAATGGTATGAGAAGTGTATATTTGTAATTCCATATATCAATGTAGCATGTTATTAAATACGGTGCACTGTAGCAAGTTACTGTAGCAGAGTATTTAAACACATTTTAGGGTTTTATTTTCATAACTTGATGGGGAGAAACGTGCGGTGGAGGCTGAAGCTCTGGAATCTTTAATCTTGGAGTCTGAAGGAGAAGGAAGCTCGCAAGAGGAAGAACTACAAAATCCACGAGACTTACATCAAATTTGCTAGGTTTTCCCTCCCTTCTCATTTTTGAATGTCCCAGTTGTATTGATTTACTAAGTCTAAAACATGTGTATGTATGGAATTGGTGAGGGTGATTTCAAAGCCCTTGATATGGATTTTGTGAGTTGATTGTGTAAGAAATTGTTATCCAATTCTCTAATTGAAGTTGCTTGTATTTTCCCATATCTAATGCTTATGATTGCTGATTGATTGTATTTGGAATGGCCAACTGAATATAATCTGTTGTTGTCTATTGCTAGATTAGAAATCTTGATCGTAATTGTCATGAATTTCCAATCATTAGTAGCAAAATTGTGATCAGAGATACAATTGAGCATATAACTAAGTTAAATAACCGCTTGTGTGCTTATTACTTAGATCAACCAGCTCTTATTCTAATGGATCCATTGAATTAACAACTTAGAGAGCGTCTAGGTGTTAATGGATAGAGATAAATAAAGAGCTGTTTATTTAACAACAAAGTAAGGAAAGATTGGGGTAATAGAGCTTGTTATTATCTACGGTTGAAACTTCAATGCTGTAATTAGATGACAATTCTACAATTAATTCGCAAATCCATATCTTGTGGTAGAGAAGGATCCCTTAACCAGCTTTCTCCCATGATTTTTCATTCAAATTTACTTTCTGTTTTGTTATTCTTTACTTGCATTCTTATTTCATTTAGTAAAGCATTCAACAAAAATTCCCCCTGTTTAGTTTATTGTTGCTGGAAATAACAAATTCAATTAGAATCAATCCTCGTGGGAACGATATCTTACTTATCACTTTATTACTTGTGCGGGGACTTAGTATAATGCTAGTTTCGAACTTTCCTAGTTAGATTGTAAAATTCGAGAAGGAGGAACAAGAACAGAAAATCCTGGAACTTTTGCCAAAAATCGAGGTGGGTATACCACTTTTGGATGCTATCGAAACGTCAACCGTTTATAGCAAATGTTTCCAGAGTTATGCACAGCAAAAGAAAGTTAAAAAGAAATGAGAAAGTAGTGTGGGTGCGAGTTCAGTGGATGCAAAGAAAAATTACTCCACAAATGCAAGATCCAGGTACGTCATCATTTCCATGCACATGGTATACCACGTTTGAAAGAGTATATTAGATTTAGGAGCATCTATTAATGTCATGCCATATTCTATTTATGCTTCTTAAATCTTGGACCTTTTGCGAAAACTGGTATTACCATTCAGTTTGCTGATCATTTTAATGCATATCCCAAAAGAGTTGTGGAAGATGTGCTTGTGCAGGGAATCAATTGGTTTTCCCAGCAGACTTCTATGTCCTTAAAATAGAGGATGAGAAATCTCCTAATCCAACACCGATTATTTTAGGGAGACCATTCTCGAAAACTGTGACGTTATTGATTATTGGCCACAACAATGTTTTGAGTTAACTCGCAAGAATGGAGTGGATGTTGCTATTAGTGAACACATAAGGATAGAAAGTTTCAAAGAACCAAGAAAGCTGATACAAGTGTCTAAAGAAGTGGAGGAAGCTGTGACAAGCTTGGATGAGACTCTAGCTATCACCACAAATAGGTATGATGTTTCGTACATTGAATTGCCTTTATCTAATGAGAAACTTCTTCCTTCTGTGATGAAAGCCAATACCTTGGAGCTTAAGTCACTTCCAGATCATTTGAATCATGGATTCTTGGGTGAGAATGAAACTTTGCGAGTTACAATGGAAATGGGCCTTGCACGAATACAAGAAGAGAAACTCGTCCGAATACTTACAGATCACAAAATAGTTATTGGGTGGACAATGTGAAATCCAAGCCCATCAATATGCAGTGACCGATCTTGTTAGAAGAGGGATACAAGCCCATAGAGAAGCCACAACAGAAATTGGATCCTCCCATGATGGGAACCAACGTCGGCGAGGACGTAAACCAAGCGCTTATTGGAGGCAACCCAAGGTTTTAGAGAAAAATAAAAAAAAGAAGAAACAGAAAAATAAAATGAGGTATAAGACGATTTTGTGTCTCAAGGAGATCTCGTAGGCCATCAAATTGATCAGGTTTATCTCTCTTTGCCATCGGTCTTATTTGTTTTTATATTTTTTACTTGTTTTTGACTTTTGTTTGCTATTGTGTTGTTATCTCTGTTATGTGTCTTTAGTTTCGTTTCTGCTCTTTTCTTTTCCTTTCTTTTGTTTAATTTGATTACTCTGTGCTTTGAGCTCATTTGTGCAGCAGCTTGTGGAAACATCCAAACGGAAGTTGAAGTCATTCGCCAAAGGTTTGAAACGTGCATATCTTGGAGAAAAACAAACCGATCGCATTATCGGTAATA